>JAOWBW010001427.1:264666-306212 GCA_026119855.1 Campanula takesimana
AACCGGACCGGAACCGGACCAAAAATCCCTTGTTTTTTCAATAATTTTAAAGGGGGGACCGGAATCGGACCGGAACCGGAACCGGATTGTGCCAAACCGGAACCGGAACCAGGTAAGCGCGGGCCGGTTAAGGGTCACCCTTTTGCCGAACCAGAACCGCGGTTCCGAACCGGAACCGGTTTTGGCCATCCCTACAGGGTTTGTACCAAAAAGAATGTAAAGCCTAGGGTTGCTTTGGATATTTTAGCTTGCCCAGTTCTTGGGTCAGAACCGACGCTCCCGATCGCCATCGCCGGGGGGCGATATTTTCTTCCTCCGTTAATTCCGACCATCAAATAATCGGTAATTTCTTACAATTCTGTCTGTATGTTCTCGATGTTTCCTTTATATTCGATAAGGAATTCTTAAATTAGATCCATTTTTCTGAATTGAGCAACACACAGGTTGTGGGTTTTGGGTTTTGATATGAAATACGAATCTAGTATGTTCTTATTTTTACAATTCCTTTTTGATTGTGATTGTGATTGGGATTGGGATTGGGATTATGTTTAGGTTGTGCGAGAATTTATTTTCTAAAGAGGACAGGGTTAATTTTTTTTGTATATATATATATAGGTGTCCTATACATCCACTTCAATATAGTGAATATACTACCAAGAGGATTCTCTCAGTATTTGGCAACAGTTCTTAAGCTCGTCAAGAACTTGAGTGTACGATCTGGTAATAATTTTGTTTTGCATTTTTTTTTACTAGGTTTGGGTGTTTGATTGAGACGGTAAGAGAGAAAAAACATGGAGGCGGCGTTGCTATCATTATTTAAGAAACCTGAAGATTACCAATACTTTGGTAAATTGTTGAATGAAAAAGATGAGGAGCAACTCTCTCTTGATGAAAAGAAAGAGCGAGATATAACGAAGCTACTGCTGTTAGTTAAGAACGGGACACCTTCTGAGAGTGAAACAGCTTTGATGGAGCTTACGGGTAAAGCTCAAGAATTTGGTGTTAAGCCACTATGCAATCGTATACTTCCCTTGCTCATGTTTATGGACCCCGACAAGATGAGAGACATAAGCTCTTGAAGGTACTTGACGGAGTGATGAATAATCTGGGTGAGTTGGTGGGGCCTTATACCCACAAGATTCTGACAGTGATCGGGCCCATGTTGATTGATGACGACTACAATGCCCGTGTGAAGGGTAGAGAAGTAGTTTCCAACCTCTGCAAGGCTGTTGGCGTGGCTCGTATGATTGTTGCAATGCGTCCAGATATTGACAACGTAGATGAGATGTGAGGAAAATGACTGTAATAGCCTTTAGTGTTGTTGCTTCCGTTTTTGGAATCCATGTCATCTTGCCTTTCTTGAAGGGTGTGTGTCAGAGTAAGAAATCATGGGAAACTCGTCAGACAGGTATGAAAATTGTCCAGGAAATTGCTTTACTGATGGGGACGGAAGTTGTCCCGCACTTGAGGTCTCTTGTAGAGATTATAGGACATGGGCTCGCTGACGAGAACATGGAGGTTAGAAGAATTACAGATCTATCCTTGTCTGCCCTTGCTGAGGCTGCAGGAGCCAATGGAATTGAGAGAGTTGACTCTGTTCTAAAGAACCTCCAGCTATAGAGATTATTACTTGCAATTTTTTTTTAGTATACCCTTGTTAGATGACTTGGATGTTTAAGAATTTAGATTTTCTTGGTTTTCGAATGGAATGAATGTCTTTTGGCTAGGGTATTTAGAAATTTTGAGTTTTGGAACGAAATAAATATATATTTACAACCTCTTCTTGTCTATCTCTATGAACTTTAGTTTTAGAAAGTGATTAATCGTGGATTTATAATCAGTGTAACGACGGTGAAGATTGAAGTCACGTTTGCCTCATTTAGGCTTGTGATTAGATGGGACGAATAAGTCTGTTGGTCATGTCCGTGTAATCTCCGCCGTCGTCTATATTCAAAAGAGGCGGATATGACATCAGTTTACCACTAACCATTGCAGTATCACAATAAATTTGTAGTTTAGTTGTAGGGGGCGGGGCGTTTTATCATTTGATTATTGACATGTATTTGTTCCTAAACACAGATATCTAAAACTGGAAGAAGATTGAATTTCCATAAACAAAGAAAAGTAGGCAGCTTACTATAACAGGTGCAAGTTTTCACTAAATTCTGTGTATTTCCGTTAATGTTCAACTGCTTCTTGACGTTAGTTCTTTGTGTTGAATTTTGAGTTTGCCAAATGAGTTTCTTGAAGCTATGAAAGACTTCAAAAAGAGAAGAAAGTTGCTTTACATAGTCCACTCTTTATTTTTTTTCTTTTTTTCTTTTCTTTCTTTACCAATGTGTAGAACCAAACTTTTAGGGGCCGGTCTCCGGTGTGAGACGGCTCACAGCGAGCCAAACCGCCAGCCACTTAGCCGGCCATTTCTTTTTTCACCCTCCAACTTTTTTTCCCTTTTATTTTATTTTGTTAACAAATATAACACTTTCAATAAAAGAATGTAACATTTTTTTTTTGAGATACTCCTATGTAACAGTTTCTATTTAAAAATATAACTATAATTTGACAAAAAATAGATTAATGATAACACAATATTGATTACAAAAACTAAAGTTACATTTTATAATTAATAAATGTATTTTTTTTCTCAATTGTAATAGTTTCTATTCCGTAATGTAGTATAGCAGTTTAAATAAATTGTGGAAATTTTTTAGGGCAAATAGCAACTTGATTACCCATGTTTTGCCAATAGTTGCATGTGGTTCCCAACAGTGTGAAAGTTGCAACCCGGTTGCTATGCTTGTTATTTGTTGCAATTTGATATAAATTCCATTAAAAATGTAACTTACGTTAAAACTTAACACATGTGCATCGCACGTGACTTTAAAAGGGCAAAATAGATATTTACTAAAACTGAAATATAAAAACCCTACGACTATGGTTGACCTTTATATTTTATATCCTAATCCTACATCTGGATAACATCCCACCCTTCCCCATTTCAGTATTTCCGCCCTCCCTCCACCCTCGCCGGAAAACATGAAAATCTTCGTCGTCTCTCCGCACCCTTGCCCTCGTCTTCTTCTCCAACCTAAGCCATGCAAGTTCCATCGTCTTCCCCTCAATGATCGGCTCCGCTTGAGTTCGTTTCTCAATCCGCCTGCCCTTGGCTTCTCTCAGTCGCCGTCCCTTACATCGATCAGTCCTCTATTGGCGTCTTTTCCCCAGTCGCCGAATCTTCCAGATCTTAATCCATTTTTTTTATTTTAAAGGTTTGCTTTGATTTTTGATTTTCATGTGGGACTCAAATCTGGCGGTATTGTTGGACTATGATGGTACCTTTCATGTCACTGCCCATCTCCAAGTCTTTTTCCTGTTCTTGAAGTGGATCGTCATTGTTGATGGTCTCTCTCCCACCGGCTGAATCTGGGTTTTGTGGTGGCTTTTTTTGTGTGTGGTTTGATTTTTAGGATTAAAGACTTGATACTTGTACTTGTTAATTTTGTGATTTGAATAATATTTGTGATACTTGTAATTTTGGGACAAAGTGAGTATTTGGTATGGTTGGTTTTGATGGGTTGAAAGGTTAAGTTGTGTAGCCAAGTTGAGTTACAAACGTTTTAGTAATGTAAGTGCTATACTTTTGGGACGGTGAAACGAAGGGAGTAAAATTAGCAAGTTTTGGGCCTGGCGGGTATGTTGGGCGGCCGCCCAAATAGGGCGTGCGGTCGCACACTTATCTGGAAGGTTTTTGTCTTGGGGCAGAGTGTTTTGGGCGGCCGCACAGGCTGGTGTGGGCGACCGCCCAGGGTTGCTGAAAAATGGAGTTGTTCAATTTCAAGTGATTTAAAGTTCAAGCTTGGTCTAGGTCTTAGGTGATATCCTAGAGTACCTAGAGGGTTGTTGTGGAACACCCTAGTGTTTTAAATTGGTTCCTTTGTGAACAAATGTGTTATGGAATGTGAATAAGTGTTACATGGGGTATTGTTGAACATCTTTTGATGTGTGTTGGATTGGTTCATCTTTGTGATGTGTTTGGCTTAATTTCCTAATTTGGAATCATTGCCCCTGGTTGTTGTTTAAGCAAGTATTCATTACTATGCTCGTTTGGAAGTCCAGCTGGTACTTGTTGTTAAGTTGGGCAGTGGTAGGGATTATAATGGCACACGAGCCAAGTTCATTGTAAGGCTTCTACTATTGGTTTCCCATTTTTAACCCCCTTCCTTGGGCCATGGATTGGGACTGGGCTAGCTCTCCCTTGTGTGAGTTTAGTCACCGTTTGGGTTATGACTATGTGTCATTTTCCCCCTCTTGTTGTTGTTGTTGTTGTTGTTTGGTTCATGAACCGGTTTCAGCCTTTTGGTGCTGCTCAGTTGATACCTCTCAGATGGTTATATGTTTGATTCGAGAACCTTGGCTCAGTATCCACGTATGAGTGTTTATTTCCGCCTTATGTGTGGTATGATGAGTTGGTCGTTATTTCCAACCGGTATGGGACGGTTGGCGATAGGGAGCCTCTCATGTTATGTGCTATATGGATATTTATTGACATTGTTAAATTCCGAGTATCATTTCAGCATGTAACGTAGTTGCATTTTAGTAGCTTACTGAGATTCATTCACCCTTATTTGTTTACTGTTTTAGATAAAAGGAGAGCCCAGGGGATAGGTCACTGCACAAGGGAGGACGTCGAGGTGGTGATTTGGGTAAGACATTTTGGGAAAGTAAGTTTGGTATGTAAATGCTACATTATGTAAATGTATAACCTTTTGGGTAGTGTACCCGTGACTTCATTTTTGTATCACCTATTTTTGAAACATGTTGGTGAGTTGTAAATTTGTAAGTAAAGTGTGTAAGCCTTATGGCTAAGTACTTTTGATTGTGAAAGTTTGTTTGTGTGAAATGAAATCAAGTTTTAAGTAAATGTGTTTGGTTATATGAAACTTTTATGAAAGTACATTTCGAAAAACTTTCCTAAAATATTTTATGACGTCTTACGTGCGTGTCCCGAGCGTGGGGCCAAGTAGGACCACGGGTACTGTCACACCCTCGAATTTTGGGATCGAAATGAAACCCAAATAGGGGTGTGAATAAAGTCTAGTTGACACCATATAACAAAAAAAATAAAAATCCACCAACCCGGACAAGAAATGAACATCAACTTATCTATATAATATATAAAAGCAAAAACATTTCAAGCCTTCTCATTAAGCCACGTGGAATTATGACGTGGGAATCCACGTGGCATTATTCTATAGGCAAATGTATATAATACTTATTTCAGGAAATGATTTAGTTTTTTAAAACTGATTTTTTTTTAAATCAAATATTTTCTGAGCTTAAATTACGAAAACATGATTACTTAATTTTAGTAGGCTAAAGATAATGGATATCTTATATTAAAATATTAGAAATTATAATCATTCAGTTAGTTGAATTTTAAGATATGGGCTAAAGATAAGAAATGTGATGTAGCAGTATATCTCGGTGAAGCAAAATCGAGCCACATATTTTGCACAAATAAAAATAAAAATGAAGGATTCTATAAATAAAGTATGTTTGATGGTTTAAATTACTAATTGATGCGGACACTAAGGCGTTGAAGTTTTTGGAGTAATTTCAGCGAGTGCGCCGAAACCGTCATAACTTTTGACTCCGGATGAACCGCGGAACGCACCGCTTATCAAATCGAACGTTGGAGCAAGACGGACAAAAGTCGTTATTCTTAATTTGGACGTAGATGTTGTCAACTTTGCATGCATATTCATTGTTATATTAGAATTTGTATTTTTTGTTATTTAGTGAAAAAAAAAATTAAAGTTAATAATTAATGGTAAAAATCTACACATCTATATAATATATAAAAGCAAAAACATTTCAAGCCTTCTCATTAAGCCATGTGGAATTATGACGTGGAAATCCACGTGGCATTTTTCT
Organism: Campanula takesimana; assembly: GCA_026119855.1. NCBI lineage: Eukaryota > Viridiplantae > Streptophyta > Magnoliopsida > Asterales > Campanulaceae > Campanula > Campanula takesimana. Next base: position 270,601 of record JAOWBW010001427.1, read on the forward strand.
ATAGGCAAATGTATATAATATTTATTTCAGGAAATGATTTAGTTTTTTAAAACTGATTTTTTTAAATCAAATATTTTCTGAGCTTAAATTACGAAAACATGATTACTTAATTTTAGTAGGCTAAAGATAATGGATATCTTAAATTAAAATATTAGAAATTATAATCATTCAGTTAGTTGAATTTTAAGATATGGGCTAAAGATAAGAAATGTGATGTAGCAGTATATCTCGGTGAAGCAAAATCGAGCCACATATTTTGCAAAAATAAAAATAAAAATGAAGGATTCTATAAATAAAGTATGTTTGATGGTTTAAATTACTAATTGATGCGGACACTAAGGCGTTGAAGTTTTTGGAGTAATTTCAGCGAGTACGCCGAAACCGTCATAACTTTTGACTCCAGATGAACCGCGGAACGCACCGCATATCAAATCGAACGTCGTAGCGAGCCAGACAAAAGTCATAGGGCAAAGCCCCTTGAGGCGGGGTCTAAAACAAAAAAAAAACGTTATTTAAGGCCTTAAACGGGCTTCTTTATATCCTTGCAAATGAGATGGTGAACTTATATTCTGAGTTTGAAAATATCTTTCATCACTTAATATCCTTGCAAATTATATGGTATTATATAGATCACTTAATTTGATTTCGTACCATTATCTCAGTTTGAAAATGCCTTTCATCAGTTTTTCTTAATTAATTAACTTTATTATTCCCGTCGAATTCCGACGGGTTACTCACTAGTACTTACTAAAAGAACACAACCAACAAACATCCTAAAGAGTTTACACAACTCTTACAACTACACATACGTCACCCCAGTATACACATCAAAAGGGGTTAAAAGTTGTTATATACAACTCCACAGCATAAAAGTGGTCTAGCCCATCTCATCTATTTCAAATTTATACATAAGAGATGATCAACAAAAGTCTACCCAAAACATACCACCTTCTAACTTACCGGAGACTCAATCGCCTTCTAATTTGTAGGACCCCTTGCTTGATTTGAATCTAAGGAAGACAAACAAATGAACAACAATGAGTATAACTCAATCAAAACCTTTAAATGATGTAATGTATGCATCACTTATAATTTAAAATGTATGGCAAGTCATGAGTACTTAATATCAACACTTCATATAAGTCACAGTAAAACACTTTCAACCGCTTGAACAACCGCATTGAAGGAATCATTGATGTAGATTGAACTTGTATTCGTTGAGTATGAGATGAAGCCCGTACCCGATCCATATATATATATATATATGTATGTATGTATGTATGTATGTATGTATGTATATATATATATATATATATATATATATATATATATATATATATATTTATTAATTGAATCCCACATCGGATTCATGTACATACTCGTATTCCGTAGATAATGAATCCCACATTGGATTCGTGTACACACTCACATTCATATATAATGAATCCCACATTGGATTCGTGTACATACTCATGTTCTGATTTTCAAACTTCATTTTTAATTAACCATAAATGAAAAGTACTCTGAAACATACTCATTTTATACCCCAATATCATCAAATTTCGAATTCAGATAGCTTAAATATCATTTATCAGCGTTCGATCAAATATACCATCTCAAAATTGCAGCAGTCACAAAAATGTCAAATCTGGACATCCTACAAGCAACTTCAGTATAAAACAGCTCTCCTATTAGAAATAGAATTGAAAATTAATCATTTTAGACTCAAGAATCAGTCAATTCCGAGTCCGTATGAAATAACTATGAATTTTCTAATTTAATGGTGTTTCAAATGCATCTACCATGCATTGCTGCTGTAGAAAAGGATTTCTGAGAAAACAAATAATTTTTCTCATTCTGAAAATGCTTTTATGTGAAAGTCCTCCTCAAAAAATTTTATCCAAGTTAGACTCAAAATTCATCTCCATCAGATTAATAACAAATAAGTTATAACCAGTATTAGGTTAATAGCTTCTCTTGAAGTTTCAGGGAACTACTGAGAATTTTTAGAATTCCAGGGACTAAACTGGAAATCCGAAATTTTGTCATCTCTTCACCTCAAAACCCAGCAGCCATTAGAGATCTTTACTTACCTTGAAATTGAACTATGTTTTGCAAAACTCCTAATTTAAATCAAATCAACAACTACTATATATGTATAATTTCATGATTTCAAATAACAACTCGTCAACAATTAAGGTTTCCAAAGTACCAACTTTCAAACACACACATAATTTTTCCATGGATGAACACTCATACTATTACTACTCAAATCATATACTCATAAATATGTAATTTGTATCACTATAACAAATTAAATAAACTTAAATATCAAATTCTCACCCTAATTTCATCAATTGCTAATAAACATAGTCAATTTAATTAATTAATTTATACACACACAAAGAAATAAATGATCAATACATATAACACACTTACATTTTCCAGCACCTTTTATTCTTTTCTTTCCTTGCTTTGTTCTCTGTTTCTTTCTTCTCCTTCTCTTGTTTCGTTTTTTTTTTTTTTTTTTTTTTTTTTTTCTTTTCTTACCAAAAGCCAAAGTCTTCCCTTTTGTGTTTCTCTCTCTCACTCCCAGAGTCTTCCCTTTTGTGTTTCGTTTCCTTTTTTTTTTTTTTTTTTTTTTTTTTTGGTCTAGCAAACACGTATCACATTTGATGACTAAGATCCATTTGGTGACTAAGACCATGTCCAATAATCCAACCCCCTAAAAACATTCAACTACCTTAATATCACGACACCTCATCTTCTCTCTCCATCCACTTAATCATTCAACTACCCTCTCAACTACCCCTCCCACAATAAGCTAGTTTAGTTTAAAATTCAACTCCTCCCAACTCATCATTCTATACCCCATCACTTTTTATTTTATTTATAATCTTTATTTTTATGATTAATAAAATAATAATAATAATAATATATAATTAAAAAATAAATGATTACTATTATTATTTATAAATTCGAGATTTTTTAATTTTGTTAATTTTTTTTTTAATTAACACTTAATAAAAAAAGGATAATTAAGGAATTTTTAAAGAGAAAAGAGGGTTTTTTTTTCGGTGTCCAAATCAAACGAAACTTATATCAAATTAAAGAGGGAAAAAAAATGATGAATTTTGGCGAAAAAAATAAAAAATAAAATTAATTTTCTGTAAAATAATTGAGTTTAAAAATTTGGGTGGAAAATTAAATTCGGCGGACCAATGAAAAGCCTCCACGTGTAAGCTTCAGGAAAACAAAAAAAAAAAAAAAAAAAAAAGGCCGCCGACTCACGCACCACATTTGGGCGTGAGATACACGCGCCAGCTTCGAGCCAATGAGGGGCTGCCGCGTGTCTTGCCGGGTCCCCCATTTTTTTCTTCAACCAGGTTGAAACAATTCAACCCCTCCCCTTCAACCCCTCCTCTCAACCCCTTATTGCACCCACTCAACTAGTTGAGCCCCCATTCAACCCCCTCTCAACCCCCTTATTGGACATGGCCTAAGGCATTCTCATCTTTATCTATATATTTTATATTTTTTTTATACTACTCCCTCCGTCCCAGATTAAAAGTCATACTTACTAAAATAATTTCAGTAGTATTCTTTTGAATTACACTAATTAATAAAATTATTGTAGTTGAAATAATAACTTAATATTTATTTTTAGGGAATCTAATTTACTCATATATTTTCCCATATAACTATACTCAAAATTATCCATAATTCTCCCCATTCAGCATTATTCTCCCAATCCAACTTTATTCTCCCAATCCAACTGAAAACTAATTCACACAATAGGTAACACCTAAACACAAGTAAATCATAAATGTAAGCTTAGATGCACAAAACTAACATTTTAAAATTGAAGGCGAGAAAATATAAAATGCTCGAAAAAAAAAATACTCATGAATCTCACAGGTACGGGGCGCGACAACATGCGCATAATTACCGGTTCCTCACATTCCCCCCCCCCCCCTTTTTGTGAAGAAATCAAATAAAAAGCATTGATGCAAATTAAAATATGAACCTTAAAACACGTAGTGCTATAAGTGTTATCAGTGATGTTGTTAACACTGACGGCAACATTGCCAAAAATAAATAAGGGAAATTTTGAAACATCGAGATGAGATAGAGAGAGATAGAAGAAGGTAGGAAGATAGAGTGATAATGGGACTTTGGAGAGTGATTCTAGGACTAGATGGATTTGATTTTGAATTTAGGTAATCCACAAACAATGACTCATATTTTCTAGTCTTTTTAGAAAACAAACTTCAACAAAACTGTCAAGAGATTCGGCAACCATTGTTTATTGTTTTTTTTTTTAAATTTTTTTTTATGAAAAAGAAAAGAAAGAAAAAAAAAATAAGAAAAATAAAATAAAATAATCAGAGTTGTACAAAGATAAAATCCAAAATTTCAAATTTCAAATGAAAGTTGTTATGATATTTCAAATTTTAAATTTTATCCGTGTATAACTCAAGTAACTAAAATAATTAAAGAAACAAAGGTTTTTATAAAAAAAATGATCTCAAAAACTCTGTAGACTTTTTGAAATTCAAATTTTAATCAGAAAATCCCGAAAATAAAAATTTAATATAGCACCTACTGATGTGTTGCTGACAATGTTGGCAACACTTAGGATAACACATCAGAACAGATCCCCTTAAAAAAATTCATGATATTTTTCCTTTTATTTCGCACTTTAGGCAAACCTTTTAAAGCATTTTTACACCTTTTTATTTACAAGGTAGCATCGTAGTAGCGAGCTCCGTGCCCTGAGTCTTTATAAGGTGTAGAAAATTTTGTGTTAGATTTCATACTGTTCAAGTAGGATACACTGTAGCCGCGAACTTCATGTTCCTAATACTAAGTATAAAACCAACACTTTATACTCTCATTTGGCAAAGAAGCATCGTCGTAGCGAACGCCGTGCCCCGAGTTACTTTGGGAATATATAATGCTTTTGCCTATTTCAATTTTCACACATTTATTGTTTAGTGACTTTGTCACTTTAAGCACACAAAGGGGACCTTTTCTAACTTGTTCACCTAAGTATAAACCACACCAGAACATAAAGGTCAGCAAGTAACGCTTTAAAACAACATTTTTTTTATTTTTTTAATAGTAAAGTAAAAAATAAAAAATTGTACAACAACAAAGTGGCAAGTTAAATGAGACGAAATTAAGAAATTTGGCAAAACTTATAAGAACTTGATAATTAGTATCAATATGTTCTATTAGAAAGATTTCAATTTCAACCAAATCTCTAAGAATATAATGACGAATCCAAGCATCATTGTAAGTAAATTTTTCAAGTTTATGATGCACAACATGAATCCAAACATCATTTTTAAATGTCTCAAATACATTCCTAGGTGCAAGAGCAAATGCAATACAAGAGTGTCTTACCATAGCATATGTGGTAGACATACACACATACGTTAGGATATAATTGTTCGGTCTTGTTTGTATTCTGCCATTTACTCCCCCTATCATATATGACACGTGATGATTATTTTGAAATCTTAGGGAGTGTCTCTTGACTTGATACTTGCTTAAATCGTTCTCTTCAGGACTTCCTGTATAAAAATCAACTAAACCATTAAAGCAACAAGTATAAAAAAAATTGGAAATATTATACCTGCTGAGTGTTAGGCATGGTGTTATCGTACTTTGGACAACACCATTGATTACACCTTCAAAATCTGACTTTGTATGGTCCCACACCATGGTCAACATTGGTCAGGTTCGTTAATGTATGATGACTCTCTTACCACACTCTCACTAAGGGAATTATGATTTGAGCCATCAAGAATAGAAAGTCTCTCAAGATATAGATTAGCAAGACCTAAAGCCATGACAACTGGACCAAACACTTAGTATGTCAAGTGTCCAGCTCTGATGCCAATTGAAAATGTCAATGGCCTTGGTTTTGTGAGTAAAAACTCACGAGTGTTATCTCAAGTGTTGGATAACACCAACGATAACACTTTGACGACAATTCCACAAGCTCAAGAATAGAAACACTTTAAAAAAGAGTTTCCAGCGAAAAATTAAACCACACAAGGTATTTGTTTTTCTCAAGTTATATAAATATATAACTTGAGGGTGCCTCAAAAGGCGAGACATTTACTATAAATTTGAGTTATACGCACAACGCTGAAAGTTCCCTATAGATATTACAATGTATGCTCTATGGAACGAATGGAGACTAAACATGAAACTCTATCCTAGCCAAAAACACACTTAAGAACACAGTCCTTAAGCGTGAAAATGAAGATATGGGAGGATTCAGTCTAAACGAACCAAGGAGTGAAAAGTCTCTCTTTAGAATACACACACGTTTAAAAACACTCTAGTCCTCAACCAGATAACCCTTAAAAGATGTTGGCTAATACAAGATCAGTTTGCTGGTGTTGGACTAGGTGTTGTTAACACTTCGGATAACACTGCCGTAAGTGTGTTCTATACAAGTGCAGTTTTTGGCTTGGGGATTGTGGGTATAATTCTTGTCCAGCCTTGCACTATATATAGGCATCCAAAACTTGGAGCCTACTCCTTGTTGCACGAAATCCTCCACTTGGTTGAGTTGAGATCATGTTTCCTACTCTTTAGCTCCAAGTAGGTAGTGTTTCCTACTTTGTAGGAACCACTTCCTTTTCCACATGTGCCGTGCATCACTTCCTTGTGCCTTTATGCTTCCAGCCCTTGTACTCTTCATGCTCAGCAAGTCAAGTTTGAATGGGTCTTCAGCCACGTTTTCTTCTTCTTCAAAAGTTACGCATAAATCTTCATTTATGCATAATTTCTCCTTCAACTAACCCCTTATTTGTAGCTCCATCATTTTGATCAACCTTAATAATTCTTTGGACCTACAATTCACATTAATCTTGCAAAAAATATTAAACATTAATATCCAATAATTTTGTGAATAAATAATGAAACTATTACAAATCTCGTCTGGGGTAACACTGTTGGCAGCAATTGTGGTAGCACTATATTTCTGCACTAACAATCTCCCCCTTAGTTTCACATTTCTTCACAAAATAAATATGTGATGTTCCTGCAAGACAAAGTTAGATAAATCTCCCCCTTAAAATAAAGTCTCCTTTAATGTAAGATCTCATTCAAAAATGAAATCAAATGTTGTAACATTTTCCCAACATCTAACATTAATATGATTAACATTTCAATCTCGCTCTAGATATCAAACTCCCCCTTAATACGAATTCCATTAAAAATAGAATCTGAAATACTTTCTTTCACCACATGTGCATAATTACCGGTTCGTCACATTTCTCCCCCCTTTTTGTGAAGAAAGAAAATAAAAAGCATTGATGCAAATTAAAATATGAACCTTAAAACACGTAGTGCTATAAGTGTTGTCAGTGATATTGTTAACACTGACGGCAAAATTTCTAAAAATAAATAAGGAAAATTTTGAAACATCGAGATGAGATAGAGAGAGATAGAAGAAGGTAGGAAGATAGAGTGATAATGAGACTTTGGAGAGTGATTCTAGGACTAGATGGATTTGATTTTGAATTAAGTAATCCACAAACAATGACTCATATTTTCTAGTCTTTTTAGAAAACAAACTTCAACAAAACTGCCAAGAGATTCGGCAACCATTGTTTATTGTTTTTTTTTAATGAAAAAAAAAGAAAGAAAAAAAAAATAAGAAAATACAAATAAAATAATCAGAAGAGTTGTACAAAAGATAAAATCCAAAATTTCAAATTTCAAAGATAAAATAATCAGAGAGTGTTCATGTTTATGAAGTTTTTTTGAGCTCTCTAAGTTATCTTATCTACAAATAATTATTATTATTTTAATCCTCTAGAATTTTTGGTATTCCTAAGCTTGAAGAGATGTTCCAAATAACTATAAATACCCTATTAGATGGCATTGTAAAAGATATTGAGAGTTGAATTTTGAGTTAATAAAATATAAGTTGTCCTTTGTGCCTTCTTTCTTGTTGTTATCTCTTTGGTGGATTCCATTAAGCGCTGAACAACTTTTTACTCTGTATCTCTTCGGTGGAGTTGAGTGGTGAGTACTTATGCCTGCATCTTCAAGGTGGATGCCTTGAATTTGTGAGCATACCTATCCGTTTTTATCCTCTTTTCCGCTGCACTTTCCGGTGTCACAATAACAATTTTTACATTTTCTTTAAAATAATTAAAAGTAGCTTTAATTATTGTTCAAATTTTTTTCGTAATAACAAAAAAAAAGTGAGACTATTTTTCTGGACAACGAAAAGGGAGTATATAATTGTTGAATAATAGGCCCACAGGAGCCGAGATTCCTTGATTTTGTCTGTATCCATATCCATATTCTAGCAGTATTTTGCACGTTATCACTATCATTACCATTCTTTTTTGTATTAGGATAGGACTAGGCTTTACAATTTTGTTTATATGAGGATTAGGTGTAGGGCGTTCTTTTTTGTGTATACTGTATACATGAGCTTCAATATACACGACAAGAGAATTCTCTCAATATTTGCAACAGCTCTTAAGCTCGAAGAATTCGATTTCTTATCTTACGATTAGATATTTGCAACCGCTCTTAAGCATGGAGGCACCGTTGCTATCATTATTTAAGAAACCTCAAAACTACCAGTACTTTGGTAGTAAATTGTTGAATGAAAAAGATGAGGAACAACTCTCCTTTGATGAAAAGAAAGAGCGAGATATAACGAAGCTACTGCTGTTAGCTAAGAACGGGACACCTACCGAGAGTGAAACAGCTTTGATGGAGCTTACGGGTATAGCTCAAGAGTTTGATAATAGGCCATTATTCCATTGCCTTTTTTTTTTTTTTTTTTTTTTTTAAGCGAAAAGGGAAGTATGCAATGGAATAATGGCCTATTATCAAACTCTTGAGCTATACCCGTAAGCTCATGATTATGGACCCCACCACTTTGGATGACGGGGAAGAGAGACATTAGCTCGTGAAGCTACTTGACAAAGTGTTGATTAATCTCGATGAATTGGTGAGGCCCTTTACCCACAAGATTCTGACAATGATCAAGCCCATGTTGATTGATGATGACTATAACACCCGTGTGGAGGGTAAGAAAGTAATTTCAGACCTCAGCAAGGCAGTTGGTTTGGCACATATGATTATTGCATGTTGAGTGTGACTCTCAATTGGGATTTGGTTTTGATTTGGTCTTGCAACGAAGAAGAAGACGGAAGTCTGGGTGACTGGGCGACCGCCCACATAGGATCAGGCGGCCGCTCACTTGTGTTGTTTTTGTACCAGAAACACGCTGATTGAGTGGGCGAGCGCCCGGGTGGTAGCGGGCGGGCGCCCAGTCCTGTCGGGGCAGAAATCCTGATTCAAAAAGGAAACAGTTTTTGGTTGTGATTTGGATTCCTTTTCTTCTAGGGTTGGGTCTATATTTCGTGTATAAATATAGGCAAGCCTCCAGACCTTTAAGCACGACTTGGAAGCCTTGTAGAGAGAGAGATTGATAGAAAAGCTAGGTTATTCACTATTGTGAGAGATTGTGAGATTATGTGAAAGGTTTTCACCTTGATTCTCCTTGTACTCTTCTTGATTATAGTGAATTGATTCTCCGTCGCCCGTGGACGTAGCCAAGTTGGTGAACCACGTAAATCTCTTGTGTTCATCTATTTTTCAATTTTGTTCCGTTCTTGCTATTGTGTTATTTTGTGCTTTCATCTTTATCAATCTAACAATTGTGTTTGGGCCTTAAAATCCTTACAATTGGTATCTAGAGCTTCTGGTTTGTGGATCTTGTATTGCTTATTGGTAACAATGTCAGGGAAGTACGAAATTGAGAAATTTGACCGCAAGGTCAATTTTGGTTTATGGCAAGTGAAGATGAGAGCAATCTTGGTGGGTAAAAATTGTGTCAAGGCTTTGCTTGGGAAGGCGAGGAAACCGGCAAGCTTGACGGATGAACAATTTGATGATATGAACGAGAAGGCTTTATCTCTCTTCCACTTGAGTCTCAAAGATGAGGTATTGAGGGAGGTTGTGAGTGAGAAGACTGCGGCAGCGCTTTGGCTTAGGCTTGAGCAATTGTACATGACTAAGAGTATTAGTAACAGGTTGCTACTATTGAAAAAACTCGAGGAGTGTAAACTCAAAACAAGTGAGTCTTTGGAGAAACATCTTGATGAGTTTGATGGCTTGGTCATGGACTTGAAGAATGTCGATGTCGTGATTGATGATGAGCAATTGACGGTAAAATTGCTTTGTTCTCTACCTCCGAAATACATGCACTTTAGAGAGACAGTGTTGTATGGCAAGGATGAGATCTCTTTGGAAGAGATCAAGAACGCTCTACTACAACGGGAAGTCATTGAGACGCACTTGACCTCAACAAGTGCTGAATCTCAAGGTGATGGGTTAGTAGCTAGAAGCGGCAGAAAGTCAGGGAAGGGTCAATCCAGTTCAAGTAAATGGATGAAGAATGTGATATGTCATGGTTGCAAGGAGAAAGGACACATTAGGAGGTTTTGTCCAAACCAAGAGGTTACAACCGCGAAGACAAAGGGTGAAGATGATGTGGTGTTTGAACACACTAGTGATGACAGTGACTGTGATGCACTTACTGCTTGTGATTCAGGTACCGAAATTATTGATAGTTGGATTTTGGATTCTGGCTGTTCTTATCATATTAGTCCCAACCGGGCATGGTTTTGTTCATATAAGACTGCCGGTGGGGTAGTTTTGTTGGGGAATAATTCTGCATGCAAGGTTGTTGGTATTGGGACTATTAAGGTCAAGATGTTTGATGGAGTAGTGCGGAAATTACAGAATGTCAGGTATGTTCCTGAATTGAAGAAGAACTTGATTTCTCTAGGCACTTTGGATAGCCTTGGGTATAGTTTGACCATTGCGAATGGCGAATTATCGGCTATTAAAAGTGACTTGGTGGCTTTGAAGGGAATGAAGGTAGGGACATTGTACAAGCTTCTTGGGTCTACGGTTGTTGGTGATGTGTCTATTACAATGGGGTCAATGGTTAAGGCGGGGGTTACTCAATCATGGGACATGACACTGGGTCACATTGGCTTGAATGGGACGACAGAAAAGGCTTGGTATTTGTTGTCACAGGCATTGTTGGGTACATAATTTTATGTGGAGGCGATTAGGATGACTGCTCATTGGGCTAATCGTTCTCTAAATTCTTGTATTGGGATGAAGACTCTAGTGGAGATGTGGTCAGGATCTCTAGGAGATTACTCAAGATTGTGTATTTTTGGGTGTCCCTTGTATGCTTGTGTGAACAACAAATTGGATCCAAAGGACAAAGGATGTTCTTTTGTTGGGTATACTACTGGAGTAAAAGGATTCCGATCATGGGATCCGGTGGCATCTAAGTTCCTGACATGTAGAGATGTTGCTCTACTTCTTCGTGGAAAAGGGGGTCCTGCAGGACGGATATATAAACAGGTGGAGTTAGCCGGAGATGATAAAGAAGTGGTGGAGCTTGACTTAGATGTCAATGATGTGTCTGATGAAGCGACTCCAATTGATGCTCTAGTTCAAGAGGAGGAGACCAACAAGCAGGTGGAGACTACCATTGTTTTTGGTAGAGTTCGATATGGTTTGGAGGATATGGTGACTTATGCATTGTCCGCTGCGAAAACAGTAAGTATGCATAAATTAATTTCTTTCAATGAAGTTATATCGTATGATAAATCTGCTATGTTGTCGGTCGTTGTGAAAGAAGAGATGGTATCTCTTATTAAAGGTCAGGCATGGGAATTTGTTAGATCACCACCAAAGAAGGTGTTAGTCAGTCACAAGTGGATCTATAAGTTCAGAGATGGTACTCCAATGTTTGGGGTAGACTACAATGGTTTTGTTTCACCGGTTGTTAGACACTTATCTATTCACAACTTGTTGAGCATTGTGGCGATTATAAGGATCCCGCCCCGTGACGAAGGAAACGCGATGGGTTTTGGGGCAAAAAATCCGAACACGGTTATCTCACAAAACATAACGGAGTCGCCACTTTTGTTAATTATTTAACCCAACAAAAGAAAAGGTTAGAGATTCTATTAGTTCGGAGGTCAGGTTACGCCTTGGGAAGAGTTTTACGTCACCCAATTCGCCTCGGATGAGTCTGAGTCTCCCTAATGTTGGTTAACAAAAGTACATGTGTGTGTGTGTATTTAACTGAAAAGAGTCTGTTTTAAACTTTTATTCAAAAACTTAACTGAAAAGGGTCTTTTTATCAAGAAAACAAGGATCAGAGGGCAAAATAGACATTTTTCCCTCTGGATCCAAAGTAGCCGTACAGCTCAAGATGTCTCTTCTTGGAATTTTACAGTTTGTTCAGAAACAGTCCAGTTCCAGGCAGAAACAGAGCATTCTGCTGAAACTGGACTTAAACAGTTCTTATTCCAGTTTTATTTCAACACAACAAACTTAAACAAAATCATTCCTATGCCTAATGATTATCAATTGGACCCCAAAACAAGTATTTAGGTGTGATCAAAGCAATCATTGGAGAAAATCACACAAAGGTGATGAACATGGCCAAATGAGACAAAATGACCATTTGATGATTAAAGATGGAAACTTTATCATCAAGATGACATTTTTATACATTATTAACCTCTTAGGGACCAAATTATTGCATAAAGATTCAATCTTTATGACCCAAAATGGGATTTCAAAGCTAAATCAAAAGGGTAAGATGATAAACACTAAGGTTTTATCATCCCACATGATTATCATTGCCAAATCAAAACAAAATCAACATAAAGATTTGGACTTTCACCACAAGAGTGGATCCTTAAGCCAAATACAACATTGGGACAACCTTATTTGACATAAAGATTTGATCTTTATGACCCCAAAGGGGATTTTGAAGCTAGATCAATGTTTGGATGATAAAGATTGAAACTTTATCATCAAATGACCATCCTTGCTACCAATGAACAACATAATCAACCAAAACATGTGCCTTTTTCATTAAAATAGATCATTAATTTGTTATAAGTAAGAAATTCAACAAACCATGATCATCCTTAGGTTAGAACCACTTTCACACAAAGTGTGAAGGGCACCTTGAATCATCCATGGTTTGGACCATAATGTATAACAATATATATATATCAAGACGGTCTCTCGGGGGACCTAATTCTTATTTCAAAACGGTCGCTCGGGGGACCTAACTCTTATCTCAAGACGGTCGCTCGGAGGACCTAATTTTCATCTCACAACGGTCGCTCGGGGGACCTAATACTTATCTCACAACGGTCGCTCGGGGGGCCTAATACTTTTCTCAAGACAGTCGCTCGGGGGACCTAATTTCGTTTCACAACGGTCGCTCGGGGGACCTAATTTTCATCCCACAATGGTCGCTCGGGGGACCTAATACTTTTCTCAAGACGGTCGCTCGAGGGACCTAATTTTTGTTTCACAACGGTCGCTCGGGGGACCTAATACTTATCTCACAACGGTCGCTCGGGGGACCTAATACTTTTTTCAAAACGGTCGCTCGGGGGGACCTAACTCTTATCTCAAGACGGTCGCTCGGGGGACCTAATTTTCATCCCACAATGGTCGCTCGGGGAACTAATACTCATCTTTGCTGGGCTTACGTCAGGGACGGCCAATTTTCTTGGACATTCAATTTGACTCTCAATGAGTCAAAGTCGGGGCTTGACTCTCCTTTGGTCAACCGAAGGGATTTTCTCGACACTCACTTGGTTGAAGTCGGGATTTGACTCTCTTTTGGTCAATCAAATAATTTTTAACTGGTCTTACGTCAGGGACGGCCAATTTTCTTGGACATTCAATTTGACTCTCAATGAGTCAAAGTCGGGGCTTGACTCTCCTTTGGTCAACCGAAGGGATTTTCTCGACACTCACTTGGTCGAAGTCGGGATTTGACTCTCTTTTGGTCAATCAAATAATTTTTAACTGGGCTTACGTCAGGGACGGCCAAAGGACATAATCTCACAAAACCTAATGGTCTTACGTCACGCCGGACGGCCAAAGGACACTTTTTCATATTTTTAACCTGTTAACCTGGACTTACGAAGTACGGCCGGGCTAAATCACATTCTTAACCTGGGCTTACGAAGTACGGCCGGGTTAATTTCAACAAAGCTCACATTCTTGACTCGGGCTTACGAAACACGGCCGGGTTAATTTCAACAAAGCTGGTCTTACGTCCATCTATGGACTGCCCAAACACATTTTCAGTGGGAACCTAATATTTCTAGGTTCACGAGCCGGAAGGGGCGTTTTGTACATTTTCCAAGGGGGAGGGGCCTAAGTCCTATTTCAGAAACCTAGGGGGAACCATGCTCAAGGCGCCAGGGGCCAAAGTGTAAATTGTGGGCTGAGATTTCCTCTCGCCCAAACCAGCCGTACGGCTTAAGGAGGCGTCTCCTTCTTTTTCAAAATAGCAGCCATACGGATGGTCTGCTTCATTTTTTGAAGTTCAGGCTGAAAAACAGAGAGGGAGAGGCGATTTTTGAGAGCATAATCTTCACCATTTTCTTGAAATTTCTACCTAATTCGTTCTAGGTTCGCTCATGGATGCTCGGGCAAGAAGGGGTTACCCAAGGGGAGCGGATAGAAGGCTCGTTATGGTACGCAACTTCTGGGGCTACCATATTGCCTTAAATGATGTGGGAACGGGTTTCTACAAGTCTCCCGACGTCCATCTTTGTCACGAACGAGCGGTAATCATCCTTTCCTACTCGATTTTATGTCCGTTTTGAGCATTTTGTGCATTCCCTAGTTCTAGGGTCTACATTCATGCTATTCAAGATCTTTGCACTTCTTGACACATTTTCACGAAATTAGCTTCGTTTTTGTGTCGTTGAGATCACTAGGGACGTGAGCATGTGCTCATTTTGTCATTTGGACATGCCTAGCTATACTTTCCCAAAATCAAAGAGTGTTGCCCCGCAATTCATGCATAAACTACTTGTACCTTAGGTTCAACTAGCCATTTTGACAGATTCGAGTGCACACTAGTATTTCCTAGGACAAGTTACCGCACTTACATAGGGATTCTGACACGCCCCCAGGTCCCGGGATCCCCTAGTAGAACCTCGAACCTAGTGGGAGTGACTAACAAGGAACAAGGAACTAACAAGAAACAGGATGACATCTGTCTATAATAAACTGACATGATATATATACTCAAGAGTAAGGAGCTATACTAGCTCACAACACGAGTTCTAGACAAGAAAATTAAAACCAATCTTAGATACATACACATCGGAAGATATGTCTAGCACAAAAGCTGGCATTACAAGATGTCTAGAGACAACAAGTACTATACAAGACTGTCTACCCCAAAATAAGGAGTTATACAACCCATAATACATCGTCCTCACCAAAATGTAAAAGGACACAAGCCCCAAAAGAATAACCACCTGCGTAGTAAGCTCCAAGCTATGTCGAGCCTCACTGCGCACTATCACTAGCCTTCCTTTGATCTAAGGAAAACAATTAAACAAGAAACGGGGTGAGATAAATCTCAGTAAGCTATTAGATGCAACTACATGACATGTTATCATGCAATTCAAGTAGATACTCAAGAAATCATGTATCAAGTATCATCAAGTAACAAGTATATGAGAGGCTAAGCCAACTCATCAAGTAGCATATAAGGCTAAGCTATCACGTTGCAAAGGATATTGCTTCCTTCCTTATTCCTCCCAAGAATACCATTGTTGTTGTAGCTTGTATCACTTTGACAATCACGATCAATATCAAGAAACCGCTTATGCAGTATATATAAGAAGACCCGGTAACCAGTGTCATTCCCAAGATCAAGACTTACGAGGTGTTCAAAAGTTTAGCATTCACTTATATCAGGCGTATTGCTCTAATAAAGGAAGCTATGCCCTTACTATGGCCTGTAGTAAGGGGTCAAGAACAGATACATAGATCCCCGTTTATCACTTTGGCCCCAGCCTCATGATATTCGTGAACCTATATACCTCCGAACAAGCAAGGACCAGCTGGACTCACACAAGAATGCACAAGTAGGTATTTACTTGAACTACGGGAGTAGAACTAATCCAAAAGTAGTGGACTAGCTCACCTAGAATCATGCTTCAAGAAATCAAGAAGTCACATTGTTATCAAGCAACTATATGCAATGTTTGCACATACACGTTAGTGCTTGTTTATAGCACTTTCAAGTTCATTACCATACATATGTATTGGTGTCAAGTCAAGTACAAGATTTTATTATCTTATATTCAAGTTCTCAATCCACTTCTATGGATGTTTAAGACATGTACAAGATTTTATTGTCTTATACTTCAAGTTATAATTATAATCTTTGGACATTCAAGTCATATATAAGAGTTAAACATCTTATACTTCAAGTTCATCATCCTATACTTTGGATGTTTAAGTCCAAGACTTTGTTCTAATGCCCCTAAGGTGCACAAACATTAGTTTCGAGACAAGCATAACACATTAGTGCTTGTTTATAGCACTTTCAAGACATATAAAAGAGTTGTTACTCTTATACTTAAGTTCTCATTTGAGTTCTATAGGTTTTCATGTTCAAGACTAAGTTCTAATGCCCCAAAAGGTACATATACACTTGCTAGGACATCTTATACTAAGGTTCTATGCCTTAGGAATGGTAAGATTCATCTCCATTTAGTTTGAACAAATATTGTGCAACAGGGGTTCTGGGCGGTCGCCCAACCCCATCCTGGGCGGTCGCCCAAGATCACATTTTTTGAAACCCAAGTCTGATGATATGGGCGGTCGCCCATAACCACTCTGGGCGGTCGCCCAAGGCCTAATTCAGCAAAAACCCAATTTCTCCCAGACTTAGAATTCTCCGTCCCAAGCGTAGGAGTAACTTTCTATTAACATTTTAACATACCCAAGGATGCACTAACAAGTTCAAAACCAATACTTTCATTTTCTTTCATTATTTTACACAGTAGGTTTATACTCCCCTTGTCCCAAAATTACAAGTATTACAAAAATTGCCCCAAACACGAAATTGACAAACACAAGTATCAGGAATAACATATATGCATGTTATTACAATCAAGGGGGAGCTAATAACTTACCTACTCCAGAATCAAAGTTACCCAAATAAATTTCTGATCGGCCTGGAACGCTCTATTCAACGCCACGAATATTTATCCGGGATCGGAATCAAGAACAGAGGGATAATTAAACTCGAGGAGTCGAAAATAGGGTAAAAACCTAACCCTAGCTTTAGAACAGAGAAAGTACGAGAAGAAGAAATTTGGGAATAAGCTTCTGAGAAGCAAACCCACTTGATATACTTCAACTTTCCAAGAATGACACTTAGGCCCCTCAAGTTTCACTTTTAACAAAATGGCCCCTAAAGTCATATTTTCATAAATGACCCTAAAGTCAAAACTAGACATTTAATCACCTTAATATTCTAAAGCAGTTAATATTAACTCAAGTAAAACTAGCACATAATATGCAAGTTCAAGAATTTATAAACAAGTCAATTATTTACGAGAATAAGGATGGGCGTTACATCCTCCCCACATTAAAGAAAATTCGCTCCACGAATTTTACTTACCAAGATTTTCAATAGGCTCGGGTATTTATCTCGCATCTCTTCTCGGTTTCCAAGTAGCCTCTTCTATTTCAGATTTCTCCAAAGACCTTCACAATAGGAATCCTTTTGGTGCGCAGAACTTGCTCTTTCCAGTCAAGATTTCAACAGGTTGTTCCTCATAAGACAAATCAGGATGACCTCATACTCAGAACATGTGACTCATCCGCCATATACTGCGAAGCATGGACACGTGAAACACATCATGAATACCAGATAAAAAGGTGGTAAAAGCCACTCTATAAGCCAACTTCCCACTCTTTCAAGAATTTTAAATGGGCCATATAACGAGGAGATAACTTTCCTTTCTTCCTCAAATCTCTTTATACCTCTACGAGGAGATACTTTCAAAAATACAAAGCCACCTACCTGGAATTCAAGATCCTTCTGTGATGATCAGCATAACTCTTTTGTCTACTCTGAGCTGTGCGCAATCTATCTCGAATGAGTTTCACACTCTCAACTGATTGTTGAACATTTCAGGTCCCAAGAGTCTATCTTCTCCCACTTCATCCCAACATATAGGATATCGACATTTTCTGCCATAAAGAGCTTCATATGGAGCCATTTCAATGCTAGACCTGATAACTGTTGTTATAAGCAAACTCAGCAAAGAAGATAAGTATCCCAACTACCTTTAAGTCACAACACAAGCACGTAACATATCCTCAAGAATCTGTATAAGTCTCTCAGATTTCCATCAGATTGAGGATGAAAAGTTGTACTAGATTGAGGATGAAAAGTTGTACTAAAATTCAATTTAGTACCCATGGCACTCTGAAGAGCTTGCCAAAATTGAGAAGTAAAACGAGGATCTCTGTCAGATACAATACTCATAGGAACTCTATGGAGTCGAACAATCTCTTTAACATACAAAGATGCCAACTGAGACAATGAATATCCCATGGAAATAGACAAGAAGTGAGCTGACTTGGTCAGTCTATCCACTATAACCCAAACAGCATCGTGGCCTCGTCTGGTACGTGGCAAACCAGTCACAAAATCCATCGTGATATGCTCCCATTTCCACTCTGGAATTTCTAATGGTTGAAACAAACCTACTGGGCGTTGATGTTCCACTTTTACTTGTTAACAAGTCAAACATTTGGACACATACTCAGCAATTTCTTCTTTTCATATTGTTCCACCAGAAATGTTTCTTCAAGTCTTGGTACATTTTAGTGCTTCCAGGATGAATAGTATACTTGGCTTTGTGAGCCTCTTCAAGAACTTTCTTCTTTATCTCAAGATTAGCTGGAATACAAACTCTGCCTCGAAAGGTAAGAATTCCATCACTGTTGAAAGAAAAATCTGGTTGCTTTCCTTAATTCATTCCACTAATAATTTTCTGCAATTCAGAATCAGTTACCTGAGCTTCTTTGATTTGTTGGAGTAAATCTGAAGTAGCCTTTATATTAGCAAGAATAACTCCATGTATAGATTCACAAGGACTCCAATCACACAAGTCTTCTAGCAATTTCCATTCATGAATCATCAAGCAAGAAACATAAGTCTTTCTGCTCAGTGCATCTGCCACAATATTTGCCTTTCCTGGATGATAAAGGATAGTACAATCATGATCCTTCAATTTCTCCATCCATCTACGTTGCCTCATGTTAAGATATTTTTGAGAAAACAAGTACTTCAAGCTTTTATGATCAGTAAAGACTTCAAATTTAGCTCCATACAAGTAATGCCTCCATTTATGCAATGCAAAAATGATCGCAGCCAACTCTAAATCATGAGTAGGATAGTTCTTTTCATAAGGAGATAATTTTCAAGAAGCATAATCTATTACCTTGCCATCTTGCAATAAAACACAACCCAATCCTTCCTTAGAAGCATCAGTATAAACCATGAAATTCTCAGAACCACTAGGCAAAGCCAAGACTGGAGCTGTAGTTAAGCGCCTTTTCAACTCTTGAAAACTTGCTTCACACTTGTCATTCCACTCAAAAGAACTAGCTTTTCGAGTCAGATTAGTCAATGGAGTAGCAATCTTAGAGAATCCCTCAATGAATCTCCGATAATAACTAGCCAAGCCCAAGAAACTACGGATCTCTGTCACTGTAGTTGGCCTCTTCCAGTTTACAACTGCTTCAACTTTGGAAGGATCTACTACAATACCAGTAGCAGACACAACATGTCCCAGAATGAAACCTTTTCTAACCAGAAAGCACATTTGCTGAATTTTGCAAATAATTGTTTCTCACGAAGAACTTGCAATACCACTCTGAGATGTTGTTCATGTTCAGCCCGTGATTTAGAATACACAAGAATATCATCAATGAATACCACCACGAAACAATCAAGATATGGTTTGAATATACGGTTCATCAAATCCATAAATACAGTTGGAGCATTTGTCAAACTGAATGGCATAACAATAAACTCATAATGCCTATACCTGGTACAGAAAGCTGTCTTTGGTATATCCTCAGATCTGATTTTCAACTGATGATAACCACTTCTCAATTCAAGATTTGAGTATACTACTGAACCCTGAAGTTGATCAAACAAGTCATTAATATAAGGTAACGGATATTTGTTCTTGATAGTTACCTGATTAAGCTCTCTGTAATCAATACATAATCGCAGAGTCCCATCTTTCTTTCTGACAAACAACACTGGTGCACCCCACGGTGATACACTAGGCCTGATAAAGCCCCTTTCAAGTAATTCCTCAAGCTGTGCTTTCAACTCTCTCAACTCAGCTGGAGCCATTCTATAAGGTTCTTTAGAGATTGGTGCTGTACCTAGTAATAACTCAATACAGAACTCAAGCTCTCGATCAGGTGGCATGCTATACTCAGAAGAGAACACATCTGAAAATTCAGACACAACAGGAATATCCTCCATCTTGGGAACAGATAAACTCTGGTCAAGCACACATGCGAGATACCCGGCACAACCACGAGATAAAAGTTTTCTAGCTTTTAAAGTAGAAATAACATGTATAGCACATAAAGGCCTATCACCTTCAAAGGTAAAATCAGGCAAACTAGGTATAGAAAAAGTTACTACTTTTCTATGACAATCAACAGATGCATGATGCATATAAAGCCAATCCATGCCAAGAATCACGTCAAAGTCCCTTATAGGTAACATGACTAGGTCAGCAAGAAGGGCATGATCACCCACAAGAACTTCACACTTCTTATAAACCTCAGAAGCAAACATGCAATCTCCCATAGGGGAAGATACTTCTAGCACATAAGGCATAGAATCAGGAAGAACATGCAAGTGCGACACAAAATGAGATGCCACATAAGAATGAGATGAGCCTGGATCTATCAGGACTCGCGCTCTCGTACTAGAAAGTAATATTGTACCTCCTATGACCACAAAAGACTCAGCTACACCCTACTGATCTAGAGCAAACACTCGAACCTGAACTTTAGGTTGACCCCCACTATCTCTTTTAGTACCTAAAGCCTGTTGACTCGTACCCCCAACTTCCCTTGCCTTTAGGACAATTCTTGATAAAGTGCCCTGTTTCACCACAAGATAAACATTTTCCTTGCTTTAGCCAACACTTGTCTTCAGAATGGCCTTCTTTCAAACAATAACCACACACTCTCCTGGGACCTTGGACGTTGTCTTAGAACCAGTTGATACACTACCTTTCTTTTGGATGGTTATCAAAATCGACGATCTTGGCGGCTAAATTTACCACCCTTAGAACCAGATCCCTGAGCTTTCTCTGGAACACGACCTGTCATGATTGTTCCCAGCTTCACTTTATGTTCTTCAATGTCATTCTCAATAGCATAAGCCCTCTCCACTGCTTGTTGATAACTAGTAAGCTATAGAGAAATAACCTGCTTCCTATACTCAGTCTTTAGCCCCTTCACAAACCTCTGTGCCTTCTTTGCTTCATTCGGAACTAAGTGATCACAATACCTAGCCAATTCTGTGAACTTGGTTGAGTATTGCCCCAATGTCAAGCTTCCCTGCTCCAGATTAAGAAATTCCATCTCTTTTCTGTCTTGAACCACTGTTGGAATAAACTGTGACTTGAATGCTTTAAGAAAATTTTCCCAAGTCTGTGGTACTCCTTCCAGTTCCCAGCTTTATTCAGAACTTGCCACCAATGTTCAGCAGCTTTCTCAAGTTTAAAGGTTGCAAATGTTACTATCACCTCCTGTACATCTCAAGGCTGTAAAGATCTTTTCTATACTTTCAATCCACTCTTCTGCCTTCTTAGCATCAAACTCCCCGTCAAAGCTACGAGGTTTCAATTTCAAGAACCTTGTAAGTCGATTAGGATAATCCCAGTCTATATTATCAACCATCTCTTCTTGAGGAGTTATAGATCTCAGCTGATTACTACCACTTGTACCTTCAGAACTCATTGTACCTGTAGGTAAACACTCGGCATTAATAACACCCCAAGACTAACCCATACCTAGGCCATAGACCCTATCCAGACTTAGAGCAAACCAAGGTAGCTAAACAGGGTAGCTAAACCAGGGTAGCTCTGATACCAACCTGACATGCCCCCAGGTCTCGGGATCCCCTAGTAGAACCTCGAACCTGGTGGGAGTGACTAACAAGGAACAAGAAACTAACAAGAAATAGGATGACATCTGTATATAACAAACTGACATGATATATATACTCAAGAGTAGGAGCTATACTAGCTCACAACACGAGTTCTAGACAAGAAAATTAAAACCAATCTTAGATACATACACAGCGGAAGATATGTCTAGCACAAAAGCTGGCATTACAAGATGTCTAGAGACAACAAGTACTATACAAGACTGTCTACCCCAAAATAAGGAGTTAGGCAACCCATAATACATCGTCCTCACCAAAATGTAAAAGGACACAAGCCCCAAAAGAATAACCACCTGCGTAGTAAGCTCCCAGCTATGTCGAGCCTCACTGCGCACTATCACTAGCCTTCCTTTGATCTAAGGAAAACAATTAAATAAGAAACGGGGTGAGATAAATCTCAGTAAGCTATTAGATGCAACTACATGACATGTTATCATGCAATTCAAGTAGATACTCAAGAAATCATGTATCAAGTATCATCAAGTAACAAGTATATGAGAGGCTAAGCCAACTCATCAAGTAGTATATAAGGCTAAGCTATCACGTTGCAAAGGATATTGCTTCCTTCCTTATTCCTCCCAAGAATACCATTGTTGTTGTAGCTTGTATCACTTTGACAATCACGATCAATATCAAGAAACTGCTTATGCAGTATATATAAGAAGACCCGGTAACCAGTGTCATTCCCAAGATCAAGACTCACGAGGTGTTCAAGAGTTTAGCATTCACTTATATCAGGCGTATTGCTCTAATAAAGGAAGCTATGCCCTTACTATGGCCTGTAGTAAGGGGTCAAGCGCAGATACATAGATCCCCGTTTATCACTTTGGCCCCAGCCTCATGATATGCGTGAACCTATATACCTCCGAACAAGCAAGGACCAGCTGGACTCACACAAGAATGCACAAGTAGGTATTTACTTGAACTACGGGAGTAGAACTAATCCAAAAGTAGTGGACTAGCTCACCTAGAATCATGCTTCAAGAAATCAAGAAGTCACATTGTTATCAAGCAACTATATGCAATGTTTGCACATACACGTTAGTGCTTGTTCATAGCACTTTCAAGTTCATTACCATACATATTGTATTGGTGTCAAGTCAAGTACAAGATTTTATTATCTTATATTCAAGTTCTCAATCCACTTCTATGGATGTTTAAGACATGTACAAGATTTTATTGTCTTATACTTCAAGTTATAATTATAATCTTTGGACATTCAAGTCATATATAAGAGTTAAACATCTTATACTTCAAGTTCATCATCCTATACTTTGGATGTTTAAGTCCAAGACTTTGTTCTAATGCCCCTAAGGTGCACAAACATTAGTTTTGAGACAAGCATAACACATTAGTGCTTGTCATAGCACTTTCAAGACATATAATAGAGTTGTTACTCTTATACTTAAGTTCTCATTGAGTTCTATAGGTTTTCTTGTTCAAGACTAAGTTCTAATGCCCCAAAAGGTACATATACACTTGCTAGGACATCTTATACTAAGGCTCTATGCCTTAGAGGGGTAAGATTTCATCTCCATTTAGTTTGAACAAATATTGTGCAACAGGGTTCTGGGCGGTCGCCCAACCCCATCCTGGGCGGTCGCCCAAGATCACATTTTTTGAAACCCAAGTCTGATGATATGGGCGGTCGCCCATAACCACTCTGGGCGGTCGCCCAAGGCCTAATTCAGCAAAAACCCAATTTCTTCCCAGACTTAGAATTCTCCGTCCCAAGCGTAGGAGTAACTTTCTATTAACATTTTAACATACCCAAGGATGCACTAACAAGTTCAAAACCAATACTTTCATTTTCTTTCATTATTTTACACAGTAGGTTTATACTCCCCTTATCCCAAAATTACCAGTATCACAAAAATTGCCCCAAACACGAAATTGACAAACACAAGTATCAGGAATAACATATATGCATGTTATTACAAGCAAGGGGGAGCTAATAACTTACCTACTCCAGAATCAAAGTTACCCAAATAAATTTCTGATCGGCCTGGAACGCTCTATTCAACGCCACGAATATTTATCCGGGAACGGAATCAAGAACAGAGGGATAATTAAACTCGAGGAGTCGAAAATAGGGTAAAAACCTAACCCTAGCTTTAGAACAGAGAAAGTACGAGAAGAAGAAATTTTGGGAATAAGCTTCTGAGAAGCAAACCCACTTGATATACTTCAACTTTCCAAGAATGACACTTAAGCCCTTCAAGTTTCACTTTTAACAAAAAGGCCCCTAAAGTCATATTTTCACAAATGACCCTAAAGTCAAAACTAGACATTTAACCATCTTAATATTCTAAAGCAGTTAATAAATTAACCCAAGTAAAACTAGCACATAATATGCAAGTTCAAGAATTTAACAAACAAGTCAATTATTTAACGAGAATAAGGATGGGCGTTACAGATTCGGTATACTAAGGTGCACAAAAGGGATGGGAGAAAACCCTTTTCAAGTAAAGCCTCACACGTTCCTTATAAAGACACACCCTCAATTTGAAAAAGGTAAAAACCTATCTTCATGAACACGCCCTCAAACGCTTATCGCAATTTGAAAAGGGGAAAGATACATTCTTATACACATACCCTCAAACACTTATCGCAATTTGAAAAGGGGAAAGACATATTTTCATTCACATTATTTATTCATCCCATTCATTTATCACATGCATTGGTATTTTAAATCTGTGTTATTCATACCTTTGTTGTGTTTACCTGCAGGGCGGTGATCCCAAATCTCGGGGATCTCCTGACATGTGTTGCTCTCTGTGGGAGGCTATGCCTGTGGCTGTTGGCGACGAGCCTGGTCTGAGAGATTGGGTAGAGGGCACCAGCCTGGTGCCGTTCATTCATGCCGTGGGCCAACTTTTCTGCCATCACCGGGCTTTCCTTTGGCGGCGGGCCTGTTATCTGGACGACCG
Source organism: Campanula takesimana (assembly GCA_026119855.1). NCBI lineage: Eukaryota > Viridiplantae > Streptophyta > Magnoliopsida > Asterales > Campanulaceae > Campanula > Campanula takesimana. Next base: position 295,684 of record JAOWBW010001427.1, read on the forward strand.
CCTCTCATTCCCAGACATCGAGGCACTCATTGGCTTCTCGGGCCCTACCAAGGGATTGGGAATTACTGTGCAGGCTGTTGAGCGGGCTATTCGGGACAGGATCCCAGCGTATTTGGTGGGCTTGGTGACCGCGGAGCAGCTCGGACGAGCTTATGTGTGGCTCCTTCTCAGCAACACCCTCTTTGCCAACGCCGACACTACCTGCATGTTCCCTCTCATTGGGTCGTTGACTACTCCTGAGACCGCCCGGAGTATTGCTTGGGGAGAGGCTGGGTTGGCCGAGCTGTACATGGAGCTTGACTTCAGCCGAAAAGCGAGCAAGTCCCTGGCTTGCTTCCAGTTTATCTTGGAGGTAGATTCTTTTCTTTCCCTCATTCTGTTTTCTCCTTCTCATTCCTTTTTTTTTTCCAGTTTCCGGCATCTTAACGTTTCCCTTGCCATTTTCTTTTCAGGCTTGGTACTACGAGATCTTCGGAGGCTATCCGTAGGAACAGACCGTCGATCCGGCCATTACATTTCCGGCCATGGTCTGTTGGGATCGAGAGGCCCGAAAGAAGAGGGGGTCCAATGGGCGTGTTTCCGTTCGCTATGCCGACGTTCGGGCGGTACTGAGGGGTTCCATGCCGGCCAAACTCAACTTCTTTCCTTGGTTGAGGTATGAGGGGCAAGGGCTAGGCGTTGACCTATCTGAGGCCCTGTGGGTTACACAGGAGAGGAGGCTCCTGATGGGGTTCCGAGGAGAGGCCTTCTATTTAGGGGAGAGAGTGCTCTGGCAGCACGGGCTTGAGCTGATGCAGAGGGCTCCCGTTGATCCTCCTGACTCCATGTTTATGATTGACCGAAGGGATGACCCTTATCTTATGGGAGCGAGTGCCACTGATTTCATTACCGACGAGCCGTATGGGCGCTTCGTGGCCCAGAAGCTGAGGTCGCCACAAGTAGTGGCTTCTGGGGTGGCTCCCCCAACATGGCAGGATTATTCATACGTCTATTCGGACCACCGTGTCCATATGGTGGCTACATCGGTAGCGGGAGAGGGGGCCCCACCTGAGGATATACCTGCGGGCGTGGTATGGTTTCCTTCACACACACTTATTCATCTCATACCTCTATCTTTTCCACTGAGCATTTTAATTTCCCTGTGCAGATTGCAGCGCAGGCTCTGTTGGATAAGTCTTCCCTCATGAAACGGGCCAAAAGGTGGCTGAAGAGGTTTGTTGGTCGCTCTTCCAAGGGGCCTCGAACTGAGTCCCGGTTCGCGCCGAGCAGGAACTCAGTGAGTGGTGGAGAGGGGTCTTTCCGACGAGCCTCAAGCGTAGAGCTACCCCCATCTTTTGTCCGTCGCCACACCTTAGGTGGAGCTGATTTGGAGGCCTTTCGGGATTCGCTCTGTCACGACCCGAAACCCCGTCTCTATTTTTCTTAGTATTAAATAATTATTTAGTTATTGACTTGCTTAATTATTTATTTAATTGATAAATTGCGTGTGCATTTTGTGAGTTATAATATTTATGCTTAGCATTTAATTGATTTTTGTGGTAGTGTATTATATTTGGGTCTTAGTTGATAGTGGGGAGTATTATTTTGTGTAAGTAGTAGTGGGGGGGGGGCTAAGTGTAAGTTTTTGAATTATTTCACCTTCTCCCTCACCTCACCTCACCTCCCTCCCTCACTCATTCAGCCATTTCTCTCTCTCTCCTTGGGTATTGAAAGGTAAAATCTCCCTCTTCCTTCTCTCTTCATTTCAATCATCTTGCCCCATTATCTCTCATTTCTCATGTTAAACCAAATGTCTAGATCGTCGCTAGGTTCGTGGGAAGCTCAATAGAAGTTGATTTGGTTGAGTTTGGATTCCTTGAGGTAAGTTACTAAGCCCCCCTTTAGCTTAAAATTGGTCATTTATGTTTGTGTGAACATTGGATGATGATTTAATGCTTAGTTGTGAATTTAAATATTGATTTGTATCTTTGATCATAATTTTGTGAAATTTGGGTATTTGAATCATCCTTTGGTTTGGGTTGTTTAAATGTTGCTAGATGAGTTATTTTAGGCTTAGAAGTTGTTTTGGCACTTGGGTAAATTAGATGGGAGTGTTGGTGTTAATTTGGGGTGAAATGGTGATTTTTGGTATTTATTTTCGGGTGGAAGAACCCAGGAGGAAGATCTGGGTTCACTGAATATTCTTGGAGGCGCGCGCATCCCTTGATATGAGGCGCGCGCACCCTCCTTTTCACCAATCTGGAATTGCCCACTGTCGGATGGAGGCGCACGCATCAATTTATTGAAGGCGTGCGCACCCTTTCCATTTCAAATCTTCTAATTGTGACTGATCTCAGGAGGCGCGCGCATCCCCTTTGTTTGAGGCGCGCTCTTCCCCTCCCATGTTCTGGTAATTGCTCGTTTTTCGTTCAATCTTCGGTAAGTCATAACTTTCTCACCTGGACTCCGTTTTAGGTGTGTAAGCTATCATTTTAAAGCTCTCTTTTTGAGTACTTCGAGATGAGCGGGTTTATTAAATGAAATGTCTAAGTATTGGTTGAGAGTGTTGGTTTGGGTCCGTTTGTGATCATGTTTGTAATGTGTTAAGGTGTGTAACCTTTGTGCTCTTTTTGAGTAACTTCATGTGTGATGTTGTTGTTGATTGATCTCTTCATGAGAATTAGTTTGCATCCTTTGTGATGAATTTGGCTTGGTTCCCTACTTTGGAATCAATGCCCCGTTGTTGTTTCAAGCGAGTATTTATTACCATGTGCTTGTATAGAGTCCAGCTGGCATTGTTGTGTTTGTTTTGGGCAGTGATGTATATTATAATGGCACGAGCCGAGTCCAGTATAATGTACTTCACTGGTAACCCAGTTTCCCCATGTTCAGTGGCCTTGAGTGGGATGCCCCTTCCCGTGATCGTGGTTGGGATGAGCTAGCTCCTATGGTGAGTATTCTAGCTATTGGCTTGGGGGGGTATGACTATGTGTTATTTCCCCCATTACTGGTTGTTGTTGTTACTTGGTTCCGGAACCGGCTTCAGCTCTTCCATGCTGCTCAACGGACTCTTCTCAAAGGATGGTGTTCCGTTTATACAACCTTGGCTCAGTATCCACTTATGAGTGTTTATTTCCGCATTATGTGTTATGTGATGAGTGGACTCTATCTTCTGTGTTATATGCATATGTGAATGCCTATTGATTGTTCCGTTGTGATTATCATGTTGGCATGAAATATAGTTGCATATTAGTAGCTTACTGAGATTTTATCTCACCCCTTATTTGTTTACTGTTTTAGATAAGGGCGTGCATCCGGGATAGGTCACTTATCACAAGGAAGGCGTCGAGGTGGTAAATTCTTTTGGGGTATGTTTGTAAAGGCTACATTATGTAAATGTATAACCTTAATGGGTAGTGTATCCGTGACTTGATCTTGTAACACCTATTTTGGATAATGTTGGTGTTCATTCTTTTGTATAAGTTATTGTAGGCCTTCGTGCCAAGTAATTTAGTGGTGAAAGTTATTTGAGAGTAAAGTGGAGGTTTTGTACTCCAAAGTGGATTTCGTTTATCTTTATGATAGTTTTCGAAAAGTTTTTGTTAAATGTGATTATGACGTCTTCCGTGCGCGTCCCGAGCGTGGGGCCATGTAGGACCACGGGTACGGGGCGCGACAGTTGGTATCAGAGCTAGGTTGTAGATAGTCTAGAGTGACTAAATCACCTAGGAGGGTAATTGAGTAAGGAGTGAGTAACGATGAGTGTCTTATGCAGGTACTCGGTAATCATGGTCGGGTCTGATAATGAACAGGGTGGTCCCGCTGAGCAGGGAAATGCGAGAGAAGAAGCCCTAGCAATGTTTCAAGGAATATTTGAGGCGGCATTGAAAACCATGAATGATAACAATCGTAGAGAGGCACCGTTGGCTCCGAGGACTGGACTGGAACAATTTCTGAGGATGAAACCGACAGAATTTGATGGAGGGTCAGATGTGGCTAAATCAGAAAGGTGGGTTGAGTCTATGGAAAAGATCTTTGAGGTCTTACAAAGCTCCGATGAGGATAGGGTAATATTTGCGACCTACAAGCTAATTGGAGGCGCAGAGTATTGGTGGAAATCGTTGAAAGCTAGTTGGGAGGAGGCACGGGTACCCCATGTTTGGGAGACGTTCAAGAAAAAGTTCAAAGAGCATTTCATACCTAAGGTGGACCAAGACAGGAAGGAGTCCGAGTTTCTTAGCTTGGAACAAAATCTATTGACGGTCGCCGAGTATGTTGCCAAATTCACTGAATTGGCTCGGTATTGCAATTACATGGTTTTGACTGAAGAAAGGAAGACCTCGAGGTTTGTCAAAGGGTTAAAAACCGTGATCAGAACCCAACTCACTTCCCACAATTTCAAGACCTTCAGGATGCCATAGATCGTGCCTACCAGGTGGAGCAGGACATTGTAGAGCATAAAAAGAAGAATGAATCAACGAGTGTAGTGAAACAAGGAGGACAAAGGAAGCCACAACCTCATCGTGGTGACGCTAGAGGAGCACAGAACATCTTTTCACTTTTCAGGGGAACTTCTCAAGGACAACAGGGCAATAGGAATCAAGGTAACACCTCGGGGGGTCAGAATAATCGGGTTTGCAATTATTGTCAAAAGGGAGGACACTCCGAGGAGAAGTGTTGGAAAAAGCAGGGTAAGTGCCTGAATTGCGGCCAGTTGGGTCACTTTCAATATAATTGTCCTAAACCGAAGAATCAGTCAGTTGGTAGTGGTACCGGATCGTCTTCGGGTCAGAAGAGGGATGCCTCGGGCAAGCCCAAGGTGCAAGGTCGTGTCTTCGCCATCAACCAACAACAGGCTTCGAATGCTTCTGACGTGATTGGATGTATTATTTCTATGTCTAATAGGAGGGCACGTGCACTAATAGACCCCGGTTCTTCGCATTCTTATGTGTCCGTGCATTTTGCATCTCAGTTGTCTTCATTGCCTGAGTCTCTATCTTTTGTATTAGAGGTGTCTACCCCTATGGGTAAGAGTTTGGTGACTGACAAAGTATTGCGTGACTGTGATGTGCATATACGTGAACATGTTTTACTTGCTGGTTTGATTATATTGCCATTGCAAGATTTTGATATCATTTTGGGTATGGATTGGTTGAGTCGATACCATGCTACTGTTGATTGTTTTAAAAAGGTGGTTACTTTTTCTACCCCTAATGTCCCTGAATTTTATTTTGAGGCGATTCCTTTGAGTAAAAAGGTTCATATTATTTCGTATGTGAAAGCTAGAAAGTTGTTGAACCGTGGTTGTGTTGGGTTTCTGGCTAGTGTTCTGGATACTACGAAAAAGGTTTCTAGTGTGGAAGAGGTAAATATTGTTAGGGAGTTTCCGGATGTGTTTTCTTCGGAGTACTCTATGCCTCCTGATAGAGAGATCGAATTTTGTATAGACTTGCTTCCAGGTACAACTCCTATATCGGCGGCACCTTATAGAATGGCTCCAGCCGAATTGAAAGAATTGAAGGAGCAGTTACAAGAGTTACTTGATCGTGGGTTTATCCGTCCTAGTGTGTCACCGTGGGGAGCTCCTGTATTGTTTGTCAAGAAGAAAGATGGGTCCTTGAGACTGTGTATCGATTACAGGAAGCTGAATCAGGTAACCATAAAGAATAAATATCCTCTTCCCCATATTGATGACTTGTTCGATCAGCTTCAGGGGTCAGTTGTCTTTTCAAAGCTTGATTTGAGGAGTGGTTATCACCAGTTAAAGATTCGTTCTGAGGACATTTCCAAGACCGCCTTTCGTAGTAGGTATGGGCACTATGAATTCCTTGTCATGCCTTTCGGGTTAACGAATGCTCCTGCGGTATTTATGGATATGATGAATCGGGTTTTTAAACCGTATCTTGATAATTTCGTGGTGGTGTTTATCGATGACATTCTGGTTTATTCGAAGTCTCGGGAGGAGCACGAACAACATTTGCGAATGGTCTTATCTATTCTTCGGGAGAAACAATTGTTTGCGAAGTTCAGTAAGTGTGCCTTTTGGCTCGAGGAAGTTTCTTTTCTGGGGCACGTGGTTTCTAATGGAGGGATATCCGTAGATCCTTCAAAAATTGAAGCTATTGTGGATTGGAAGAGGCCGGAATCAGTTACGGAGATTCGGAGTTTCTTGGGCTTAGCCGGGTACTATAGAAGATTTATTGAGGGATTTTCCAAAATCGCTACCCCGTTGACTCAGTTGACCAGAAAGAACGTGCCGTTTGTGTGGGAAGAAAAATGCCAAATGAGTTTTGATGAATTGAAAAGGAGGTTGACCACCGCTCCTGTACTTGTGTTACCAAATGGGAAAGATGAATTGGTTATTTATAGTGATGCTTCTAAAGAAGGCCTCGGGTGCGTTTTAATGCAAAATGGGAAAGTGATTGCGTATGCTTCAAGGAAGTTGACTCCGAGTGAGCAGAATTATCCTACCCATGACATGGAACTTGCGGCTATTGTATTTGCGTTACATAAATGGAAGCATTATTTATATGGGACAGAGTTTGAGATTTTTACCGATCACCAAAGTCTGAAGTATCTTTTCTCGCAAAAGGAGTTGAACAATAGACAGCGCAGATGGATGGAATTGTTGAAGGATTTTGATTGCACCATTTCTTATCATCCGAGTAAAGCAAATGTGGTCGCTGATGCCATTAGTCGGAAGTCTTATGTAGCTTCATTGATGGTGCGTGAATGGAAAATGTTGGAAGATGTTCGAGATTGGGATCCTTATGAGTCCAAGCATGGGGCTATCTTTGCGAACATTAAGGTATTACCTTCCTTAATTCAACAAATTAAGGATGCTCAAAAGGATGATCCCGAGTTGATGAAGATTTCGAGTAAGATTGGGGACAAAAAGTTTGAAGGGTTTTCTCTTAGTTCTGAAGGGGTTTTAAGTTATAGAGGTCGTTTGTGTGTTCCTAATGTGGAAGGAGTAAAGCGCCAAGTTCTGGATGAGGGCCACAAGTCGAAGTATACTATTCACCCCGGGAGTACCAAAATGTATCGGGATTTGAAACAGCATTTCTGGTGGAGTGGCATGAAGCGGGAAATAGCGGATTATGTATCGAAGTGTTTGACTTGCCAACAGGTTAAAGCGGAACATCAAAGACCCGTGGGGTTACTTTAACCTCTTGAGATACCGGAATGGAAATGGGAACATGTGACGATGGATTTTGTGTCCGGATTACCGCGTACGAGGAGAAGGCATGATGCAGTTTGGGTAGTCGTAGACAGATTGACAAAGTCTTCTCATTTTCTGCCTATCGAGATTAGCTACTCAATGGAAAGGCTTGCGATTTTGTATATCAATGAGATCGTGAGATTGCATGGGGTTCCAGTTAGTATCGTTTCTGATCGGGATCCTAGATTTACTTCTCGGTTTTGGCAAGCGTTTCAGAAGGCTTTGGGTTCCGAATTGAGGTTTAGCACGGCTTTTCATCCACAAACCGATGGTCAATCGGAGAGAACGATTCAGATTCTTGAAGACATGTTACGAGCTTGTTCGGTTGACTTTGCAGATTTTTGGGATACTCATTTACCTTTAGTGGAGTTTGCTTATAACAACAGTTTTCAATCGAGTATCGAGATGGATCCTTACGAAGCTTTATATGGTAGGAAGTGTCGGTCTCCTATTTGTTGGGATGAAGTCGGGGAAGCTAAGATTTGGGGTGTCGACTTGGTTAATGATTCGGTTGAAAAGGTAAAGCTTATTCGAAATCGTCTAATCACTGCTCAAAGTAAAGATAAGAACTATGCCGACCACCGGAGGCGAGATCTCGAGTTTCAGTCGGGTGACTTCGTGTTTTTGAAAGTGTCTCCGAAGGTGGGAATCCGAAGGTTTGGTAAGAAGGGAAGCTTGCTCCAAGGTTTATTGGCCTTTCGAGATATAGATAGAGTTGGGAATCTTGCTTATCGTCTTGCGTTACCGCCTTCTCTAGGCCGATTACATAATGTGTTTCACGTGTCAGCGCTTCGTAAGTATGTGTATGATCCATCCATGTCTTGTCGGAAGTACCGGAAGGTATTGAACCGAATATGTCTTATGAGGAGAAACCAATTCGAGTGATTGATACTAAAGTGCAAGAGTTGAGAAACAAGAGTATTTCCCTAGTTAGAGTGGTATGGAGGAATCACGAAGTTGAGGAGTCGACTTGGGAATTGCGGGATGAGATGGAGCGGAAGTATCCGTGGTTATTCGAAAATCTTGGTAAGTGTTAAAATTCGGGTCGAATTTTCTTTTAGGGGGAGTGATTGTCACGACCCGAAACCCCGTCTCTATTTTTCTTAGTATTAAATAATTATTTAGTTATCGACTTGCTTAATTATTTATTTAATTGATAAATTGCGTGTGCATTTTTGTGAGTTATAATATTTATGCTTAGCATTTAATTGATTTTTGTGGTAGTGTATTATATTTGGGTCTTAGTTGATAGTGGGGAGTATTATTTTTGTAAGTAGTAGTGGGGGGGGGGGCTAAGTGTAAGTTTTTGAATTATTTCACCTTCTCCCTCACCTCACCTCACATCCCTCCCTCACTCATTCAGCCATTTCTCTCTCTCTCTCCTTGGGTATTGAAAGGTAAAATCTCCCTCTTCCTTCTCTCTTCATTTCAATCATCTTGCCCCATTATCTCTCATTTCTCATGTTAAACCAAATGTCTAGATCGTCGCTAGGTTCGTGGGAAGCTCAATAGAAGTTGATTTGGTTGAGTTTGGATTCCTTTGAGGTAAGTTACTAAGCCCCCCCTTTAGCTTAAAATTGGTCATTTATGTTTTGTGTGAACATTGGATGATGATTTAATGCTTAGTTGTGAATTTAAATGTTGATTTGTATCTTTGATCATAATTTTGTGAAATTTGGGTATTTGAATCATCCTTTGGTTTGGGTTGTTTAAATGTTGATAGATGAGTTATTTTAGGCTTAGAAGTTGTTTTGGCACTTGGGTAAATTAGATGGGAGTGTTGGTGTTAATTTGGGGTGAAATGGTGATTTTTGGTATTTATTTTCGGGTGGAAGAACCCAGGAGGAAGATCTGGGTTCACTGAATATTCTTGGAGGCGCGCGCATCCTTGATATGAGGCGCGCGCACCCTCCTCTTCACCAATCTGGAATTGCCCACTGTCGGATGGAGGCGCACGCATCAATTTATTGGAGGCGCGCGCCACCCTTCCATTTCAAATCTTCTAATTGTTACTGATCTCAGGAGGCGCGCGCATCCCCTTTGTTTGAGGCGCGCGCTTCCCCCTCCCATGTTCTGGTAATTGCTCGTTTTTCGTTCAATCTTCGGTAAGTCATAACTTTCTCACCTGGACTCCGTTTTAGGTGTGTAAGCTATCGTTTTAAAGTTCTTTTTGAGTACTTCGAGATGAGCGGGTTTATTAAATGAAATGTCTAAGTATTGGTTGCAGAGTGTTGGTTTGGGTCGTTTGTGATCATGTTTGTAATGTGTTAAGGTGTGTAACCTTTGTGCTCTTTTTGAGTAACTTCATGTGTGATGTTGTTGTTGATTGATCTCTTCAGAGAATTAGTTTGGCATCCTTTGTGATGAATTTGGCTTGGTTCCCTACTTTGGAATCAATGCCCGTTGTTGTTTTCAAGCGAGTATTTATTACCATTGCTTGTATAGAGTCCAGCTGGCATTGTTGTGTTTGTTTTGGGCAGTGATGTATATTATAATGCACGAGCCGAGTCCAGTAATAATGTACTTCACTGGTAACCCAGTTTCCCCATGTTCAGTGGCCTTGAGTGGAATGCCCCTTCCCGTGATCGTTGGTTGGGATGAGCTAGCTCCTATGGTGAGTATTCTAGCTATTGGCTTGGGGGTATGACTATGTGTTTTCCCCCATTACTGGTTGTTGTTGTTACTTGGTTCCGGAACCAGCTTCAGCTCTTCATGCTGCTCAACGGACTCTTCTCAAAGGATGGTGTTCCGTTTATAGAACCTTGGCTCAGTATCCACTTATGAGTGTTTATTTCCGCATTATGTGTTATGTGATGAGTGGACTCTATCTTCTGTGTTATATGCATATGTGAATGCCTATTGATTGTTCCTTGTGATTATCATGTTGGCATGAATTGTAGTTGCATATTAGTAGCTTACTGAGATTTTAATTCTCACCCCTTATTTGTTTACTGTTTTAGATAAGGGCGTGCATCCGGGATAGGTCACTTATCACAAGGAAGGCGTCGAGGTGGTAATTCTTTGGGGTATGTTTGTAAAGGCTAGATTATGTAAATATATAACCTTAATGGGTAGTGTATCCGTGACTTGATCTTGTAACACCTATTTTGGATAATGTTGGTGTTCATCTTTTGTATAGTTATTGTAGGCTTCGTGCCAAGTAATTTAGTGGTGAAAGTTATTTGAGAGTAAAGTGGAGGTTTTGTACTCCAAAGTGGATTTCGTTTATCTTTATGATAGTTTTCGAAAAAGTTTTTGTTAAATGTGATTATGACGTCTTCCGTGCGCGTCCCGAGCGTGGGGCCATGTAGGACCACGGGTACGGGGC